>CM065394.1:21022500-21055000 GCA_033060915.1 Euryodendron excelsum | reverse complement strand
ACCCTAAACAATAATTAAAGTTTCATACTTCTGAAGTACTTAGTTCAAATCTTCTTCTGAAGATTTCTGGATCAGGTAATAGAACGATCCTCTGACATTGATAAAGCAACAATTTGAAGAAAAAGGAAAGGTAATATTGGTTGTCAAAATGGCTAAAATTTCGAACTGCTGCAATCACTGGGTTTCTTATAGTAGACAAGGCATATGATATGGTGAGGATCCATTTTGATTTGCATGTGCTACTTGATATAGGCAATATCCACGTATAAAATGCTTGTATTTCTGCTCATTAATACATGTGCATTATATCTTACGATTTATTTTCTTATCAACGAATATTCATATAGCAAATATCTCTCGTTTGGGATCTTAGACAGCTTTGCAATTTTTTTTTTTTTTTTTTTGGTGCAGAGACTCTGAAGGTGATAACGAACGCGAAAATTGACCATTAAAAAGTCCGAGATACACGACATTAACTTGTTCAAGGTACTTAAGAACTTTATCATCAGTCTGACATGATAATATTTTGTTTAGTCTTTCATCAACAAATCCCTCTTTGGAGATACATACTACTTTTGTTCATTCATTTGTACAGATATATGTCTCCGAAGGCATGGCACATCTATATGTCAGCACTTACATTTCCTATCTTTTCTCTTTCGTTTTCCATTTCCTCCACACATACAAGATCTAAACATAGCTTAGAAAAATAACTTCAATCCACTGAAACTTGTAACTTTTATGGAAGCCCAAGTGATTCTTTGTTGGAAATTAAAGAATATCTTCATATTAGGTAAAGTGATAGTGATTCAGGAAATTAAAGTGATGTTGAGCTGAACTGAAGGTTTATCTAACAAATTAGCGTTATGGCAGGCTGCAGTAACTGTGAGGTCAAATCCATAATTACCGAGAAACTCATTTTGAAAAAAAAAACGCGTTTTCAATATTTAAAAATTTAAAAAAACGTTTCAAAAACGTGAAAAAAATATTTTGAAAACTCTTAAAAAATGTTTGAAAAACTCTTTATAAATCTAAAGAAAAAATCTCAAAAAACACTTCAAAAACTTGAAATATTAATTTTTATATATTTTTTCCTTTAAGTTTTAACAAAATATCTATAAAATTATTCGTGTAAATTTTTACTAAGTTTTCTAAAGATCTCTATTAAATTTTTCAAAAGTCTCTATTAAATTTTTCAAAAATCTTCACTAAGTTTCTTAAAATTCTCCTTTGAGTTTCGAAAAAATTTCTCAATCGTTTCCCGCTTCCTGTTTTTTCCTATATTTTTTTTTTTTGCATTTCCCACTTCTGATTCCCGCTTTCGCTTCCCATTTTGATAACTATGGTCTTCCTGAAACCTATATGAACACTTAGGGACTAAAATTTCTAATCACCTGCAAAGACAAAAAAAATCAACCCCAGATCGTGACGAAGAACACCAAGGATTTAATTAGAAGTCAATTGCCGGTTTCAATGCGCAAAGTCAGTTTGTAATCAAATAAAACAGACAATCACGTCTTTAATTGATAACCTAGCTAGTTTCCCATGAAGAAAATCCCCACTAAACACCTTTCAGTTTCTGTATAGAGCAATGTAACTGTTGAGTGAACAAGGAAAATATATTTGAGCCAAGAAACCATATTCCAGGCCTGTCCAAGGAGTCAAGCCGGGTCATGGGCCAAATTTACATCCTAGGCAACGTAGATTGCTGGGTGAAACCCCACAAAAAACGCTTGTTATATAAATGAGGATAATGAAGCATGGAAGATCTGAACAGCTTTTGAATTGCAAAACACAAAATAATACAACAAAAGATTAAACCATTTCACAGTTGCCAAAAGTACTTCCAATATCAATTCAATGCTAACAAGAAATTGCTATTTGCTTATCTCATCACATTTTCCCAGTAAAGTGAAGAAATTTCATGGTAAACTGATATCATTTACCCAACAGGCTGAAATGTGGATGGTACACCTGTGGATGTATCCAGCATTTCTTCAAGGAGAGAATTTTGAGATCAACTTGTCAACATGAATGATGATATCATCTATGCGAGGTCGAACTGTCGCCTGTGGCTGGAGCATCCATGTCACAAACTGGTGAAGAGCTTCTGGGTATGGAAGATTAGGACCAGCTGGCCACTTTATCTGTGCATTTACAATGGCTAACTGGAGGCTTCCCCCAGATTCCTCAAGCGCATACTCAAATGGAGATTCACCGTACCTGTAAGATGTAGCGATTAAGGGAAGGGGGAAAAAATGAGCACCAAAAGTGAAAAAGATAGCATCTTATCCATGTAATGCTGTTCTTTGTCAAACATTAAGACAGCACCAGATGATACAAATTCATTTAGTCAGTTTCTAGAGACCCAGCCTCCTCTCTTTCTCTAAGTTATAATATGTAACACCTAGAAAAGGTCCAACTTTTGAAGAATTGATATCACACTTTCCTTGTTTAGGATTACGCTGGCACTTGATGCACAATTATATGCCCCAAGATGAAGCGAAATAAGGATTAATCACTTGAAGCTATAAAGATTATTTTGTACTTGCTATGAGAAAGTTTTCAAAAAAACTCATTGTCTTTGGTAAAGAATGCCTCAATAGAAAAACTGTTTAAAAAAATAATAATAATAACATACTCAGATGACCTCATTTCCACAAGGGTTGCTAAATGTTTTACAACACTCGGATTCTTCTAATTACCATGAAAAGTACAAGCACATTTCATACTTACAACAACACATGCACATTAACCATTTGAGTAGGTTACAAGCTTGACTGTAGATACATACACACATGCATTCATAAATGCATGCTATTTAACATTGAATTCTAACATAAACACAGGTGTCAGACATAGCACCTCCCCAGAATCTGAACACGCGGACACATCACGGGTGGTTATCAAAGTAATGACCACATACGATGTTCCATGGGGGGAAGGGAGGAGAGCTCAAGTTCCTTTGTCTTTTTTTTTAGGTGGCAAAGAAGTCGTTCAACATGAGGAGACACAAGTGTCTTACATTTCAAGATGAATATTGTGCTTTGGAATCACGTAATACTTCTTAATGTATATTTTTTTTTTTTACATAATACTTCTTAATCCACCCCATTGAAGTAGGCCAGAAATGTCCCCAGTTTCCCCTACAATTGAATTAAGGTAACACGCTAATTTCAACTAGCTCTTCCGCCATATAGTTTTCACCCACCTAATTAATCTACAAATCTTGCCCAAGTTCTCTCTCTGTTTCTCTTGCTTCAGGTTCACACATGGCAATCACTCTCCTAAGAAGCACAGACACCTCTAACACAGTGTCGTGTTCGTTGGTGCACTTTTCAGGCACCGACACTCATCAAACACGTCCTGCCACTTGTCAAATACAAGTCCAAACATGTCTTATTACTTCTTAAATTTTTTCAGAGCTAGATACATTTTGAATACTTGAGGGACGCACGTATCCATCACTTAGACATGCATGACACATTGAAAGTTAAAGAAAATAACTTGGAAGCCAATGATTAAACCAAAATAACATGGATTTAAGCCTATTAATCATTTTTCCTTTAAGCTTTTCAGTTTTAGGAACTCTAAGATTAAACTTCCCATTTATTTATAAATAGAGATTTTTTTGTAGTATTTAAGACTTTTTGTTCACTCTTTGAATAAACGAATGTGAAAATTTCTTCTATTTAGATATAATAAAATTAAATATATTTCTAACATAAAAAAATGAAATTATTATTTTCCTTTATATATGTAAATACTTATATTCATATATAGCCATGTTCTGTCCCTACTTTTTAAAAATTATTGTGCCGGCGTGCCCATAGCATGTTTTATATGTGCCTCGTGTCCGTATTTGTGGTTCTTAGATTCTCTTCGTCTACAAACACATACAACCAACCCTCTCAACTCCATCTCTAAGCTCACCATAAGCCTACTATCATCACCACCTTAGCCAACTGTGAGCAACAACCACAACCCCATTACCTTCATCATCATTACCTATATCCACCATGGCAAGATCACCCATCACCACCATCTCCAATAAGTACAACCCCAAAAACCTCCTTGCTATATCTCGCTCCCCACCACTCTATCCATCACAACACCACCACCTATTGGACCACATAAATCACAACCCTTGCCACTGCCATTTTGTTTACTCCACTCTGTGTTATCAATGAACTCTAGCAATAACTCCAACATTAAGACCTATCAAACTTTAGGAGTAGTCAAAATTGGAAATAAGAGCAATATTTGTTCTAGGGGCAATGAAGGGAAAATTAGTCACCAATTAACAAAGAATAGGGAGGAGGGAAAGGTGAAGAATACAGAAATTGCAAGGAAGCCACTGTCAACCAGTGTAATCACTACCACTGGCTTATCAAAAAAAACTACCACAGGCTTACCCCACCATTATGTCAATTTCTTCCTCCATCAGGAGCATCAGTTTCCACACTTTGTGTTCAAGTTTTGCCTGCTAAGTGCCATTATTGACCCATAAATCAAGTTCTTGGAAAGTTCATTACAGGGGTTATAAAAAATTATATAACCATGTGCGTCAAAGGAGAAAAAGGCATCAATCTGCAACCACCAAGTAATTCTTCAGAGTTACTAAACCAAAAATGGAAAGGCATGTGTCCAATAAAAGTATAAACGTATATATCCAAAAACAGGGATAAATACATACACCTGTGTTAATACATAAATACAGGCATGACTAGTTACTAATATTAACCTTTTGTATGATCCATCCATTGTCACGCCCATGTCCAGTTCATGCTTCTTGTGCATACGACGCATCAATTGATTAGTGTGGGCTACCCCATTCATATCAAAACCCATAGAAGAGTTCCTATTTAATTTTTTATCAAAAGAACACAAATTTATTGTCAAAGACATGGAACACAACTCTCGGTTACCTTCCCAAGATGGAAGAAGGCTACATTAAGTGGCAATCTCATTCCCACACCCCCTACCCCAAAAAGTCATTCCTAGCAAAATTCCCATTCCTTCATTTTTTATCAAGTCAGACAGACCACATAATTTTGACTCTACACAAAGCTCTGCTGAATGGTCACTCAGTGATCCGTTGTTTAAATAAATTAACAGCTGTACCAATAAGATTATCAAAGCTGCATCCTATCATTGCTAATAGCTAGAAATAAATAGCTTGCTGCAAAGGGCATAAGTTAAAGGCTTACATTGTTGCAAATAAAGTGCAACCTAATGACCAGATATCAGTTCTTTCATCAATATTTCCATGGCTTGGGCAATCCCACAATTCAGGAGCTCGGAAAGGTGCCGAACAATGCTCAGATGCCCATTCCTGCATAGGAAACACTCAGAAAAACCACACATACACATATTAAGAGAATGATATGTGCTGATTTGATCAAATTGAGCCCTTTAGTACTGTTCAGGTTGGATGAAAACCTCAAAAGCAGTGTCCACAGAATTGCTAATAGCCTAACAAAGCTCCAAAGTACACAACATACTTTTTAGGACTTCTCAAAAGCAAAACATGAACCTAGTTTAATAAACTTGTATTGTGTCAAACATGAAATAGATAAAACAAAAAAAATATTCTAACATGACACAACTTCCAGTAACAAATTAACAATTCTAAAATGGACCTAGGCATGGATATGATTAATTTAGTTTATGATGTCCTATAGAAACAATGCCATTTAAAAAAGAATCTCATGCATACGTTATTATGCTAATAGATCTCCATGACTCCTTTCTTTTGAATACCCATTGTTAGGATTGTTAGCACAGCCAAACATCCCAAAAGCTTAAGTTGTTAGCAATGGTGCATACTAATTCTTTCAAATGGCAGCACAGAGCCCCGCACTAACTGTCATTTGGGCATGAGGGGCTGCACCATTACAGTGCCACGGGTGGACTGCCAAGCACCCAAAGCCTGATGGGTCCAAGTCAAAGGGTGATTCTGGCCCCATAAGCCAAAACCTCTTCCCCCACCCCCCGGCAACTATCTTAACCTCACTTTAATACCAATTGTTAGGATCATTAGTGCTACCAACTCTCCCAAAAGCTTAAGTTGTTAGGAATGACATATTTATTCTCTCAAATGGCAGCGCGGAGCCCCACACTAAGTGGCAAGTGGGCTCCTCTCTCTCTCTCTCTCTCTCTCATACACACGCGCGCGCGCGCACACACACAGGCACAAATGACTTCTTGTTGGATAATGAGCCAATCCATCAAATCTTTTCTCAACATCTTCACTAGAATTCTTTTTGAACTTCTCTTCTTGTCTACATAGCAACTTCAACTTGCATCAAATTTGCTCCTTTTCACTGGCACTTATTGATCTTGGTTACAAGCGACCAAAAGATCATGGAAGGGTTTTCCTCATCTCATCATCAATTGGTACCACCTCAGGCTATTCATGAATACATTAGTTTATATTTCCTCCATTCCCCGTCTTTGCTAATAATCCGCTTCAACATCCTTGTTTCATATACAATTTGTCATCTTCCTTGACATCCGAGCAGAGTCTCTGTGCATCTGTTTCTGGGATGTAACTGGGACTAGAACTGAACAATAATTCAGCAGAGTCAACCACGACCAAGGCTAGGGAAGTCGAGCCAATATTTAGCATCGATGGCCAAGCACTAAACAAGCTTGAGCCGAGTCAAGCTCCCAAGTTCATACAGCCTGCTGATGAGCCCGGCTTGTCTCAATTTTAATTAAACCATTAATTCAGGCGACAAAGAAGAGATGCATGTTGAGACAGTTAACAGTTCCACATGCCAAAGAATTAACTTGATACCAAAACACTGGAGAAAATATATGATTATAGAAAAATTTAGCAACAAATTAGCTCCATGAAGAAGAGCTACTACTTACACATGCCAAAAAGGAAAAAATTCAATAAATTACCTGCAACTGTAGTGCCTCTGAACGAGAGCCAATTTGCTTTCTTGCAGGACGAGCACTTCCAAAATCCATCAATATTGCAAGAGGTGGCTGTCCTTTTCGATGTGTTATAAGGACATTACCAGGTTTGACATCATTATGTGCATATGGAGGATGATAATTGTGCATATGCTCGAGTCCAGCACAAAGCTGCAAATGCAAATCAGCAACAAATTGACAAGCATCAATGCATCTAAAGCCACTACAGTTGGGCATCAAGAAAGGCTAAAGCTGTGCATAAAAACTCTGCAGCCAAATTCTAAGTAAAATTAAGTGTGAACCATAAATGTTTTTGAAGTCACAATGTGACAAAAAGTTAAAGCTATTTAGCAAGGGCCAAAATAATGTATATCAAGCTAAAACCCTCCCTCACATGCAACCCTGCTATGTTACCTAGACTCTTTTAAATTTGTGAAATACCTATGTCAGATGCTCGACACCAAGAGAAGAGTATAAGATATGTATCCGATATGGCTAATTGGACATCTATCTAACAAGTATTTATAGGTAATTGAGTTTACTCTAGAACTAAGTATAGGACTTCCATTTTTATGTATGAAATACTATATTTTAGCTTGTAAATACTATTTTACCTTAAAAAAGCAAAAGAACTATTTAAAAACTATGAAATTTAACTGTGTCCGAGTGTCATTAGACATCAGAATTGGATGAATCCGACTCTTGGATACGTATCCATACCCAAGTCTTGGTAACGTAGTCGCGGTTCGCACGTGGAGTGGCTAACAAACAAAATAGAACAATTGCACAAACAGAGACATAACAAAGTGCACAAACAGGGAAGCACATGAGTGTCATGAGACTCGAACCCAAGACTTCCTGCAACCAGTTCTCTGATTCAATGTTAAGTCATCACAAGACCTAAAAGCTTAAGCTATTAAGTAAGACCCCCAACAATGTATATCAAGCTAACAATGTTCATATTCCAGAAAGAAATCTACTTTAAGCGGAGTAGAAGTAACTGGAAAACCTATACAATAGCTAGATTAACATTAAGAAGATATATGACACTACAAGGTGAAATCAAATACTGTAAAAACATCTCTCCAAAAGACAATACGATGCAAAACATTCGCCTTTGGATCAGACATAGATTTCATGGAACAACATTGTATGCTTCCAAAAATATATGCAAAAGGGGAAGATAATCCATTGCTTTAATTACAGCTACAATGATTTTATTCACCTGCAGAAATATATGAAGAACATGTGAGGTAGAAAAGAACTGCTTCTTAGCCTTCATAACTTTAGCATTGTCTAGTAATGTTCCGTCCAAATGAACTGGAAACAACAAGTATGCTTCATGCTTCCAAGATCCTTCTTGTGTGGGCTATCCAATGAAAGTGAATCTTTTAGATAAATAGCCAATTCGTTAGCAAGGAAAAAAGAGGTCCATAGAAAGCAAACAATACAAAGATGTAAAAAGGCATGTCTTCTCAAACATTATAAATATATGGCAGATGAGAAACAACATATTCATGTCAGATGTATAGTACAGGCAACAAAAATAGTTAGTTGCCTTAGCCAGTAAGTTCTGGAAAAAAGATTTTGATGAGACATGAATTGCTGGAAATTCGTATTTCAGTTAATCTATGGTTGATGCTCCCACGGCATTCTCAGTGTTATTTTGCTAGCTCTTGCACGTGTTTTTTTTTTTTGGGGTGGGGGGGGGGGAGGGGGTGGGGTGGGGGGGGGGGGGGGGGGTTGTTCTTTTTTGAGTACTTCTTACCCACACGATATGGGGTCCCCCTTCCGCTGCGCCAATACCATCCTTATTGGGGGGGTCTCACGGGATCAAATGGCCAGAGAGTTAAAATCACTGGCCAGAAGTTCTGTACATGATCAAGCAGTCCAGGTCCCACTAAAGAGCACACACATCCCAAGAAGTGAACACGCCACATGATAAATTAATAGGGTTTTCATAGATTTTGATTATATTCCAATGAACACGGACCCACTTCACATACAGTGATTCTCTCTTAGCTCTCAGGAGTTAAAAACAACGAACCCCGCCTCCCTAACTTCTCTCTCCAAACTCTCTCTTTCTCTCTCCACATTTTTGCTGCAACAGAGATGAGGAAAGTTCCAGGTCTCTACTCTGATATTGGTAACAGAGCCAAAGGTCTCCAATCACTTGACAAATATACTCTGATTGTTCAATGGATTTTATCAAGCTAAAGTCAACATTTCTGCTCTAGGTATGGAATCCATAAATGAGCATGCTGATTTAGGACAGCAGCGAGAGCAAGATTGGCATTAAATACAGTTAGGTATATGGCAATGGAGAGCTCTATGTTTGGTGTTTAAATAGTTGGGAGAGGAGAAGTAAATAAGACTTACTAAGCAGTCTTCCATCACTTTTTGAGTAGTCTAGTACTCCTCTCCTAAATTACCTGGACTTCTCTAAATTTGTAAAATACCCGTGTCGAAGGCTTGACACTTGGATAAGGGTATGGGATATGTGTCCGATATGGCTAGTTTGACATGCATCTAACAAATATGTATAACTAATTAAGTTTACTATAAAACTAAGGATATAGTTTCCATTTTATGTATGAAATGCTATATTTTAGCTTACAAATTCTATTTTACCTTAAAAAATCAAAAGAAGTATTTAAAATATATGAAATCTAGTTGTGTCTGAGTGCACTTGGACATGAGAATTAGATGAATCCGACAATTAAAAAAATACCTGCACCCGACACTCATACCCAAGTATAGGTAACATAGCTCCTCTCATATGGATGGGGCAGCTGCAACTGACCATTTTCTGTTTTTGGTTGTCCAATGTAATAGCAGTGATACACTACAAGCTCCCCACCTCATCCAATTAGTGGGTCATATTAATAGAATGAGCCCTTATAACCAAGATAAAAAGATTTATATATGTAGGATGTATTGTACATTTCATAGTTGTGATCATGGTATTGTATATGTGATATCATTTTCTTTTTTGCTACATCAGAGGGCAAAAGCCCTGAAGAGAGGTGGGTGAGTGAAACCTATGACCACAAGCATGGGCATCGTCTTGTGTTAAGAAGAAATATATCAAGTATAGGTCATGTAATGAAAATACAAGTACACCTTGGAATTAGAGTTATATCAGGTGAGGATCATGAAACATTCAATAATGTACCAATTATTACATTTGTCACGTCTTGAGCCTTAGGAGCATTGATACATGGAGTTGAAAAGGGCCATAGCTTAGGATCATCTATAAGTTAGATTGATTTAGGAAACTTTTGTAGCTCATATAATTGTTCTCCAGTTCATTCTGTTAGGACTACGAATGCCTACAAGTAAGAAATTTAAATGTACCAATTTTGTCAAAGAGAAGCGGCCAAGAAAAAGAAATGTATTTTCCAACAATATTAATATAACCTTCCTACTGAGACTCATGCCAACAAAATTCTTAGGTAACTTTGATGGTTTTGGATTCCCAAGGATATCAAAACACTAGCACATGTGTTATTTACTTATCTAGCAAATAACTTAGATTGCATTTTCGTTACACGAAATTAAATCACAAATTTGGCTTGGTTTACATAGCAACAAAATTAGTGATAACGAACATCCAAATGAATAGGAGATTGTGCTGAAGAAGGATTACAATATCAAATCATAGTTACCAAGAAACTCTCTTTGAGAGGGGGAACGCACTACCACAGAAGTGCACTTCTGCTATGAGTACAATACTGTTCTGAAAATTAAGGAACGTTCTTCTTACAAAAGACTCAAGAAAAAAGACAAAGAACAAAATACTAATAAATAATAAAATAAAATACATACTAGATACAAATTGAAAAATCTATACCCAAAATTTAAAAGGTGGCATGTTGTATCCTTCCCGAAAACCTAAAGTGATTGGATGAACCCATCAGATTTAAAAGGAGAAGATATATCCTTCCCAGAAACCTAAAGTTCTTGTTTGAACCCATCAGATTTAAAAGAACAAGAAGAAGAAGAAGAAGATGAAGAGAAATACAATAGAAGATCGAAATCCATTCAGAGATCCAATGGACCTAAGCATTTTTACAAGCTCAAATCAAAAACAATTCTACTACTGTGTTGGTTAAACCACTCAAACTTTTTCCAAATATCATAAATTTATATATTTTGACATTTAATATTGATTTAGTGATTAGTCAAACCAGCACTTACTAGAATTCCAATGCATAATTGCACCAATTGGTAATTTACGTTATCCATACAATTACTACATCTTGCTATGAAAATTTCTATTACACTAACAATGTAAACAACATAAAATGTAAGCAGTCAGCAATTATGCTACCTAGACTCTTTTAAATTTGTGAAGTATCCGTGTCGGACACTCGACAGTAGTTGGCATGCATCTAACAAGGATGTAAAACTAATTGAGTTCACTATAAAACTAAGCATAGGACTTTCATTTTATATATGAAATGCTATATTTTAGCTTATAAATGCTATTTTACCTTAAAAACATAGAAGAAGTATTTAAAAAATATGAAATTTAGCTATGTCCCAATGTCCTTGGATATGAGAATTAGATGACTCTAACACTTGAACATGTACCCACACCCGACACCCGTACCCGAGTCCAGGTAACATAGGTTAGCAAAACCATATTTTATAGAAATATTATGGCTTAAGGCCCCACTAATGCACACAGAGGGAAGCTGTGACACCCAAGACCAAAAAGGGCTCTTAAGTGGGGTGAGGTGATGGTATGATTTGAGTCTCACATCGGCTAGTGAAGTTGAATTGAAGTGTCATATACGTAGGTACTTGTATCTACTTAAAATAACACATTTTAAAGCTATACGGGCCAAGACTCAAAGCGGACAATATTGTACCATGTTGATCATAGGTCATGACAATATGATATTAGACCTAGACCAGTCGGAAGTGTGCGGACTCAACCCCACACGAGGACGTGTGGCCCCAAGGGGGATAGACTGAGACGCCTAAGACCAAAAAGACCTCTTAAGTGAGGTGAAGTAAAGGGTTGCAGATTAGAAAAACTTCTTAAGTGGGGTGAGGTAGTGCTATGAATTGAATCCCACATCATTTGGTGAAATTGAAGTGAAGTGCCCAATATGTAGTTACTTGCATCTACTTGAAACAATGTGTTTTAAAGCCTTGCGGGTCAAGGCCCAAAGCAGACAATATTGTACCATGTGGATCATAGGTCGTCAAAAGCATAATACAGCTCTATCCACACGAATTACAAAACCCATCAATAACTCATTCAAGACAAATAACATCCTATTTTTGGCCCATTTTGCAAGTTGTTTCACTGTGCATTGTTTGGTCTATTTGAATGGAATGCAATTAGAGGGGGAAATTTGAGAACTAAGGTTTGTTCTTAATTTGAAATTCATTTTACTTCGGCCTCCTCTTTTTCTTGGCCTTCAATATTGGATATTTTTAATGAGTTACCTTTTCATGCAGTGGATATTAGTCTCTTTGTGTGGACTAATCTTGGTTAGTTCTACTTTTCCCTATTCTATTTTGTAACGTATCACTTGAATATACATATGTATACACTATCCCCTTCCAGTTACTAGGAATGTAATTTTAAGTAGAGTAAGAATGACTCATACAAATAAAATGAAGCTTCAAGTTCGAAAGATTGGAAACTGTATAGGCTAATTTTATGCCATTTCCAAGTCTATCATGAAATTTTTTTATTTTTGGAAAGTAATCATGAAAATTCTTACCCTCCAAAGGAGAACAAGAATCTTTTTATTGGATAAGCAACGTAAAATTTTATTAAAAGGTGCCAAAGGTATACAAGAAATATGATGGAAACCCCCCCCCCCCCCCCCCCCCCCCCCCCACCCCCAACACACACCAAAAAAAAAAAAAAAAAAAAAACCTCAATTTAGTAAAAACTCAAAATTCAATGCTATACAAAAGTCTCAAAAAAATTCCCCTACTATGAATTGTTTCCAATAACCATAGAGTGAGCAAATTATCTTACTCCTTGTGACTGTGAATTTCCAATTACTGATCTCTTTTTACAACAAAATGTTAGGGCACACATCACTACTGTCCAAGAAGCTATTGTAAATCGCTCTTGCTTCTCAGGACATGCCTAACTGGGATTCAACCCCTAACCTCTCCACACAAAATGCCAATGTAATGCGATCTCAAGGAGAGCATAAGTGACAAAAGCAATCTCAACAACAACAGCTTCCAAGCATTTATGCAAGTCAGTACATATGTATATAAGTAAAATGTTTACCTTGACAGAAATTATAGCATGATCAAGAAGTGGAAGCAGATTGGGATGGCTAAACAAGGACGAAACACGGATCTCCTCCCTCACCAACTCTAATTGCTCACTACTCTGAATGAGAACTTTCTTCATTGCATAGGTTCCATCATCTGCATATCAAACCAATACAAAGCAAGATTGGATATCTTTTTCCTTCTCCATCAACCAAATGCTAAATGCATTACAGAATTCCATATGATAAAACAATTGCATCATCAAATGATACTATTGCCACATTGCAGATCTATCAAACAAGAAATAGGCAATAAACACATCACCCACGTATCAAAGATTCAAAACAAGATAGAGAAATTCATAGACCTAGGTGGGATAGGAGAATTGATAGAGGGAATAGAGACCAATTCTCAGTTAAAGGGAATAGAGACCAATGAATTTTTTTTATAGAAATGAAACGGCCGACCAACAAATTTAAATTTCCCAATTATTAAATCACAGATCAAAAACTTCAAATACAAATACATTACACCACCAATAGAGGTGACATTCATGTAGAACGACATTGTTAAGCTCAAATCCAATCAATTTACCAATTCAGACTCAGAATTCAGTCTATCAGAAGAGCAATATAAAGAACGAGGAAAACGTGGAGGGGATACGAAGGAATGGAACCTGAGACGTGAGAAGGGTCCTTGAATTTGTTGGCGAAGCCAACGCCCGAAGCCGCAGAGGACTCGGTGAGGGCCTCCTTGACGAGGTAGACGTAGGCGAGGCCACCTTCGCCGAGCTGCCTGACGATCTTGAACCGGTTCTCATTGATCCACACATTTCCGCCTGCGTTCACGTTGTCGTACAGTGCGTTCAGTCCCGAGAACGAGCATCCCATCTTCCACCTTAGTCTGCTCTCCCCCTACTTCCCTCTCTCTCAATATATGAAACAGATCTTCAATTTCCCATGTCAATTGGATCTCGGTGCCGTTTTATATTTTTCTGTTATTTTTATATGAATAATTACACTTTTACTCTATTTAATTTAAACAGAAATTACAAAATTCTTGCAGTTTAAAATTAAATACATAATCTTTATAATTTAAATTGAATTATAAAATAGATGAAAACTATAAAAATTAATAGTAATTATGTTATAAAATATTTTTATAATTTTAGTTTTTTAAAATAAAATATGAAAAAAAATATTTTTATCATTTTATATCAAAATAAGTGCTACTTTTCACAAGAGTATTTTTGTTATTTGACCAAATCTGTCATAATTTTATTTATTTTATAAATAAATTTAAATTATAAATATTTATGTATTTATTTTTAAATTATAAAAAATTATTTAATTTTCGCTTTCGATAAAAAAAACTATTAAACGTAAAAAGTAATTATCCCTTTTTATATTCTTTGCTTGTCTTCTTACAAGTTTTCTGGCTTTCAATATTTATTATATTTGTATTATTTTGCTTCCAATCCTCTCGTGCAGTGGAGCGTTAAGTTGCGAGTCGTATTGACATTTATTATTCATCGATGCTATTGGGTCCCTATTGATCCACTTAAAAGATTGGTGTTAGACTATTACTTTACTACTTTGAAAGTCATACTTTAAATGTCTTTCACGGGATACATAAAGTTTAGTTGATCCCGTGTTCATGATAACCTTAAATAAGCTCGGTAAAGAAATCGATTCAAACACTAAAACCTTGTTAAAAAAAAATATTCTAAAACGCTTTTGGAGTGTGTCACTTTATAGTCGAAGCTGAATATTTTGATCTCTCAATTTCAAAATAATGACATTAATACCAAGTGTTTAAAACCAACCAACAAAAGAATATGATAATTGTTCATTTGAGATAGCAGTGCATGTAGTACATATTCCCACTTGTTTAAGCGAGGGTTTGCTCTTTCATTTTTTCAATAACTTATTTGGCAAGATTACCTTTCTTTTAACATAATAAAAGATTTCATTTACCGCTTTTTAACTTTTGGTAGTGTAAATAGAAAGGAAAAGATAAATAAATAAATAAATGAGAAAAAAGGTAATGAGCAATAATATTGAGAAGAATACTTATCAAAAAAATTGGAACTATTCATGTTTACACTTTTCATTCCGTTGTGTTTGTCTTTTTAAAATTCAAGTCTTTTGAAAAATATTTTGACAAAATAAAACTCATTTCAAAATGTGTACAATAGAATGCCTTTGTGTTACTGTCGAGAAAGAGCACCGGGTTTGACTTCTTAGACTCAAGGAAATTTGGAACCCAACGTTATTTAGCTTGGCAAAATAACCAAATGATTAAAGTAGAATATAGTAATAAAAGATTCAATACACCACATATTTTATGCAAAAATAAATAAATAAATGTGAAAACATTACTAAACATGGAGAGAGAGAGAGAGAGAGAGAGGGAGAGAGAGAGAGAGCAAACGGATTCATATCTTTTTTATATATCCAAAATATTACAACCGTCAAAATTAGCAGAATCAACAAATCATTACAACCATCACTTATCTAATATTGTTACAACCACCTGACTAATTAAACAAATAAATACCATGCAGCTTAACATTTGTTAGAATCACAACCACAGATTCACAATACTAAATTGGTACTAATGGAGAAAAAAACTAAGCCTAATTCTAGAATGTGGCTCAATCATTGTCCACTTGCACTCATTTTCCTTTGCCCCCTTTGCACCATTTCTTGCAACTCCATTGGTCCTCTGTAAGTAACTCTAGTTCTACCTACTTGAGCAACTAATGAAGATGAACCTATGATATATATTGTATTTGGATTCCGAATTTATTTAGAGAAAAAAAAAATAGAGGAGAAATAAAATTAAACTTATTGTTTAGTTGTTAAGGGAAAGTGGTGGATGAAATAAAATAAAAAAGAAAAGAGTGAAGAAACTGTATTTTTTCGTTTCCTTTATATTGTTATTGATAAATGCCTATTATTTTTTCATCCTTCTTCTTTTCCATTCTATTTTTCTTTTATTTTTTCTTTCTCTCGATAAATTTGGATTCCAACCATAACATTAGTGTCTTAACTGTAATTTAGCCTTGACTACTCGTGTAAGCGACCCCTCAATATCTCCCACCTTCTTATTAACCCGGCAATTGGGGTAACTTTGTTTCTCCTTGCAACACTGGATGGGATCCCATGCTGAACCAGCTCATATCTGTTGTGTAACAACTGTTCCTTTTTCGGCAATAGCGTCAGCCTACTTTAGCATCAGCCTACTTTGGTCATTCCTCTCCTCTTTCAGTAGCAATAGTAGCCTGCTATGTCACTCCAACTCCAACTGAACGCATTCTAGCATTATGTAATGTGGAAAACCTAGGCCAACCTTTTGCAATTGTCCAATTCAATTAAAAACATTCATGTCACATAATCAAATGAGAATTCATTCCCAATTGCAACCTTTGATGCTTAACTAGGGTGAATTATTGCTAGAGTGTCATCTGCTTTTGTTTTGTTTAATTACAGTGCTAGTGTCTTTCACCAAAACTATATGGGCCCATTTGGTATATTTTTTTTAGTATTTTTTGTTTTTTTTTTTTTGTGACTTATAAGTAAAAAAATTAAAAAAAAAATTTGCTTTTTATAAGTTAAAAATAAACAAAAAATAAAAGACAAAAAAGCCAAAAAAAATTGATTTTTTTACATGTAAACTAAAAAACATAGACTGAAAACCTACCAAACGGGCTCTATATATCTATAATGCCAATGTGGACACTAAGTAAAAGCCGCCGCCTAAAACTGATAAGTTATTATATACAGGATGATATGTTCAAATTGTATGAATGCCTAGTTAATAACTATGAGTAAAGATGCAAAGAGAGATACTAGTTACATTTTTTTTCTTGCAATTTTTGACCCCTTTCCCCACGAATAAACCTATGTCACAAAATATATTGTCTATTAATTAATAAAAGTTGAGTTTTTGCTTCAGAGATACCTTATTTGCATTAGCTTTGCTTGTTTCTTGGCATGTATTGGGCTTTAGATGTCTCGATCTTTTAAATACCCTCTAATTTTGCTCTGTTTTCAAACATGTTCTGTATTGACACTTGTTCTTTCTTGTGACTTTATTTTGTTTTGTACTGGACTTAATACATTGGTTTTTATAATTTTATTCTTTCCATAGACGAGCATCCCATTTTCCACCCTGCTGTTCTCTCTCCCTCCCTCCCTCTCCAAAAATTTGAAACATATCTTCAAATTCCCTTGTCAACGAGGCTCAGCATGATTTTTTTATTTTCTATTTTTTTGTTATATTTTTGCTTGGCTTTCTTACAAATTTTCTATTTTTAAATTTTTGTCAATGGGTCTGGGTGTATTTTTTATTTTTTATTATTTTTATATTTCTTACAAGTTTTTTAGTTTTTTAGTTTTATATTATTATATTTTGCTACCAATCCAATCTATGTAGTGCAAAGATGTATATATATTTTTTGTTATAGGATGTTCACGTTTGTGACCAACTACTTTTATATATTTGACCAACGTTGATATGAATTATGTAAATTTCATACAATGCATGAATAATAACTGAATTCAAATCGTGTAAATTTTATGCGATGCATGAATAATAACTGATCACAAAAAATTACAAGTAGAGATTAAACTTTAAATCCATGCTTAAAATGAAACCAACCAACCATTAAGTCATCCGTGCGGTTTTATTTATAGGAACGAGTGGCTGGTCCTCCCCTGGTGGTTGTATTTATAAATTATAGGTGTGAGTCGTATTTGACATTTATTGTTCATTGATGGCATTGTAACTATGGGTCCCCTTCTTTTTTTTTTTTTTTTTAATGGTGACATGGTCAAAATATTACTTCCATGCTTTGAAAGAGGAACAGTTCATTGAGAAGAATACAAAGAACTGAAAAATGAGTCTTTTCAAAGAACTCACAAAATCAAAATCCATTTCGAAATGCTCACAATGGAATGTCTCTGTGTTACTTTGAAGAAATAGTGTCGGTGAGGACTTCTTGGACTCGAGCAAATTTGGGACTAAGTTCTTTAGTTTAGAAAATTACCAAATGATTAAAGTAGCATATCCCTGTAAAAGATTCAAATTGCCACGTATTTTGTTCATAAGGAAAAAGAAAATTGAAATCTTACTAAATATAAAGAAAAAACCAGTAGGATTCACATCTTTTTTATATATATGCTAAACATCCGAAACATTACCAACCATCACATTTAGCAGTTCATTGCATAATTATGTCTTATTCAACATGGACTAAGACTCGAATTATGCCTATGAGTAAGAGTTGTGTGAAGATTTTCAACCTATACCAACTCCAACTTAAAGCATCCTAGAATTATGAAATGTGAAAGACCTAGGCTAATTTTGCAATTGTCCAGGTCAATAAAAACATGTATGTCACCTAACTATAATGAAAAATCTTTCAAATTGCAACTTTTGATACTTAATTGGTTGAATTTTTGCCACGGTGTCTCTTTTTTTTTTTTTGTCTCGTTTAATTATAATGCTAGTGTTGAGACTAAGTTAGAGCCTTGCTTAAAAAACGTAAACAAAGATTCAAAGTTATTGAATTTAGGGTGATATGGTCGAAGAGTAATGAAAAAGCCTCAGAGTATGGATTTGTCTATAGTTGATTAATTAACCTAAAGATTCAATTATAAGAACAAGTCAATTTTCTAGGTACTTCAATCCTATATGTAACTCTAAAGCAATAAAGTAAAGAGACAAAGCATATAGGATTTTAGCGTGAAAACCCTATCAACCAAAGAAAAAACCATGGGGCCAGCACGACCACTAACACACTCAGCACTATTAAATAAGAATAAACTTACAACCTAATTCATTGATCCACAACTCCGCGTTGATCCACAACTATGATAGAAGTTTCAATCTTGATCGCTAGATACCACGATTCACCGTTCTCCCATGCTATTGACGTCAACCTTTAAAATCTGTCAAAGAAGATATGTGTGAAGTTTGTTGTTGACTATAAAAACACTCCAATAATCAAAGAGGCACAATAAAGCTCTCTAAACAGTTAGATCAATTTTTTGTAAGTGTGTAATCTATCTCTCTAGGATTTAGAGCCTTTATACAGAGTCTGGACTATTTTTAGAACTTTGAACGTCGTGTAAGTCGAGGTAGCAAGTTTCCAAACCCGACTAGGATTTAAAACTGGAAGTCCTTGATTTTGCGTTGCTTTCAAACAGTCTAGCCCGTCATTCAAACACTTGGACAGGTCGTTCGAACGCATGGCAGATTGATTGTTTTCTCTGTTTTGCCTTTGTTGCAGTACCTTAATTCATTCTTACACTTTGACACATCTATATAAATGCTAAAATTACGTACAAAGTACTTTTGCTCATAATTAACCAATCTAAAAACCTAACAATCTCTTCCTTTGACAATTTTATGACAATGAAAGGATGAATCGAAATCTCAACATGTCCAAAGAGTCAAGTATTTATTAGTTGCCCTGCACATTCGCAACTTAACAAATCTTGTGAAAAGCAAGTGTGGGAAGAACAATAACATAACTTAATGCAGGAATCCTTTTCTTACTATTCATCCTTTTTGTTACAAATTGACAAATTAAGCTCATGGGAAAGAGAAATGAATACTAAAAAATTGAGATTCGCACCCTATGCAGGCTAACGCTTGTGACACAAACCTAAGAAAAATTACTTCTAAAAAGTTTGAAAAATAGGTTAAGTAAAATTGTATGACATGTATATAGTAATTTCAGAACTCAAGCATTGAAGTTGGTACAAAATATACTCAATGAATTGAAAATTTCAACATCTTACGCACAAATGTGTAATTTGTAAATATAGCCATATGGGTGTTCTCAATAAACTCAAAAGCTATAGACTTATATGAACATTTAGCTTAGATCAAAATTAATAAGTCTATTCAAATTCTTGAGCAAAGTGACCAAATCCTTGATATTGAAAACATTGAATAGTATTGCCCTTTTTATTCTCCTTACCATCATCCTTGGGACTGCTGTGTTTTTGTTATTATTCATCTTATTAAACTTATTGATTTTTAAGTTGCCAGATTTCAAAAGAATTTTATGAAATGGATTTACAAGATACTCTACAACTTCATATTTTTCTCCTTCTTCCTCATTATCAGACTTGTTTTCGTTAGCCTTGGAAGTACTTAAAGCAAAATATTTTGATTTATTGGTTTGACGAAAACGCGTCTCATGAGTCTAAAGGTTTCCAACAATTTCATCAACCCAAAGTGAATCAATATCTTTGTTTTCTTCAATAACAGTCACTTTGGGTTGAAATCTTTCAAGCAATGATCTAATAATCTTTTGAACAACATGAGAATAAGAAATTTTTTCTCCAAGATTGAAACTCAAATTTACAATATCATTTAAATTTGCATAAAATTCATTAAAGGTATCAATTTTATTTATAAACAGATTTTTAAAATTTGTTGTTAACTTTTGAAGTTTTGCAATTTTAACAACAAAAGTACCTTCATAAGTGATTTCAAGGATATCCCATGCCTATTTTGCAATCTCACATATAGAAATTCTCTTAGACACTTTAGGTGAGAGACTGTTATAGAGGATATTTATGGTCTTGCTATTCCATCCAACAGTTTCAATTTTTAGGGGAGTTCATTGATTCAAAGGTTTTTTAGAAACAATTTCAGCAATAGTAGTGGTAGGATGAGTCCAACCTTTAGTGACCGAAATCCATACATATTCATCGATTGCTTTAAGAAAAGCTCTCATGCATACCTTCCAGTATGAATAATTTGTTTTATCAAAATATGGAGGTCTAACAATGGAATGCCCTTCTCTTTGAATATCCATGATCCCAGGTATAAGATCTCACTCATAGGGTTTTTTTTTTAAAAAAAATATTTTGAAAATAAGGGTGAACCCGCTCTGATACTAATTAAGAAAGCCTAAGAGCGTGAATTTGCCTATAGTTGATTAATTAACTTAAAGATCCAACTATAAGAGCATGTCAATTATCTAGGTACATCAATCCTATATGTAACTCTAAAGCAATTAAGTAAAGAGACAAGGCACACATAATTTTAGCGTCAAAATCCTATCAACTAGAGAAAAAATCACGAGACCACACATAGCAATTAATGTACTCAACACTATAACTTTGAACAGTTACAAGAATAAACTTACAACCTAAGCCGTTGATCCACAACTATGGTAGAAGTTTCAGTCTTGATCACTAGACACTATGATTCACCATTCTCTCGTGCTATTAACGTCAACCTTTGGAATCTATCAAAGATGATATTGATGAAGTTTATTGTTAACCAAAAGAATACTCCAATAATCAGAGAGGCACAATAAAACTTTCTAAACAACTAGATCAATTCTTTGTAAGTGTGTAATCTATCTCTCTAGGATTTAGAGCCTTTATATAGAGTCTGAAGTGTTTTTAGACCTTGAACGTCGTGTAAGTCGAAGTAGGAAGTTTCTAAACTCAACTAGGATTTAAAATTGGAAGTCCTCGATTTTGCCTAGCATTCAAACAGTTTGGCTTGCCGTTCAAATGCCTCTGCTTTTCGAACGCCTAGACAGGCCGTTCGAACGAATAACAGATTGCTTGTTCCTTCTATTTTACCTTTACTTCAACTCCTTGATTCATTCCTATATTTTGACATGTCTATCTAAATACTGAAATTACATATAAAGTATTTTTACTTAGAATTAACCAATCTAAAAACTTAACAAGTAAGATGGCTAGTTGCAATTGTAAGATCAGATGTAGAGAGATATACTAGTTAATTTCTTCTTATAGTGTACTCCTACCCTCACCATGTATCCAAACAACGAATGAACCTTTCTCACAAAACGTATTGTTCATTAATTTATAGAAGTTGAATTTTTGCATGAATGATGCTTTATTTGTCACAGTTTTACTTGTTTCTTGGTTTGTGTTGGGCTTTAGATGTATTGCTCTTTTGTACAATCTCCAGTTTTTGCTCTCTTTTTAAGCATTTTTTTGCATATTTTTTTTGTACATTCAACACAAGCCCTTTTTCTATCTTAAGATTTATTGTGTATTTAGTAAATATTAGGGCGGTGGCCCGTGAAGCCCACCCATAATTTCCAAGGGTTCGGATTGCATTTTCGGCCCATAGAGCCAGGCTGAGCAACCTATTTAAGCCTCAAACTAATTTTGAATGTCTTGAAAATTATGTTTGATGCTCCCCACCTAGTATATAAAATAGATATATAGATATGTTACTCTACATATTTATTAGGAAGTATTATCCCTCATAATCATTTGCAGGAGACCCTATCCTACGTCAGAGTCGAAACTTAGGCCTTACCATATGCTCTGGGTACAGAAGAATTTGTTTAGCTCTACCAAATGGTTATAGAGACTTGAAACCAAGCATGAAGAGAGAAAATACGAGTTTTTATTTACTGAACCAACCACCTAATAGTGTTTGATGCTCAGTGTGTCCTGTTAATTTTATATACATAAACGCTATAGTTATTTATACAAGTATGTAAACGATTTTCATTGAGATGTAAAAAAGATGTAACAGAAGTTTAAGTTAATTTTAAAGGTTACTTACTTTAAAAGTTTTTATAAATTTAAGCTAGACTTAAAAAGTTATTTTTTATAATGAGGGTCAAATAGAATTTAAAAAAATTATAAGTTACTAAAACAAAAAACCACCGTCTGAACACTCTGAACACCCAAAATAGAGAGAAGAAATGTCAAAAGCAAGAAGTACTTTTCTTTCCTTTTCGTATGGTCTTTTTATTAGTCTTCTTCTTCAAAATAGTTTCATCCTTTTCTCGTGTGTAGAACATGGTTTGCTTTCGTTCCTTTCACGTATATTGATTGGTGTAGGGAGGGGTGAGAAAAGAAAACAAACAGCAGAGAGATATGGACGTGAAGAGAGATTCACAGTGGTGTGCATAGTTATCAAAACGAAAAAGTAGAAACGAGAATGTTTGGGAAAACAGAAGTAGAAATGCGACAAAAAATATAAGGAGAAATGAATAGAAAATTAATAAAAATTTTATTAAGAAGTTTTTGCAAAAACTTAAAGGACACTTTTAAAAAATTAGTGAAATTTTTTTAAAAATTTTGTGAAAACCTACATAAATAATTTCATAAATATTTAATTAGAACTTAAAAGAAAAATAATATATAAATTAATATTTCAAGTTTTCACAGTATTTTTGAAGTGTTTTCGTCAAGTATCTTAAATGTATTCTAATCATTTTTCGAGAGTTTTTAAATCATTTTCCATACGGTTTTCGAACGTTTCTCAAAAATTTCTTCAAAAACTTGCTTTCCTTCTCCAAATGAATTTTCTAACAACTATGATAGTGAGCAGGAAAAGATAAAACAAAAGAGGTTTTGTTCGTTCTTGACATGTCTGGGTATCAACTATTTTTTCTCTCTACTATTAGACTAGAAAATCTACCTCAGGGCCCACTTAGGCATAACTTTCTGACTGAATAAACTACTTATAAAAAGCTTAACAAATAAGTTACCTTAAAAAAAACTTGACTGAAGTGTATTGGTAACATGCTAAAAAAATTATTTTTATAATTTTTAATAGTGTTTTGGCACCTTCTTTTTGCCTTTTTTTTTTTTTTAGCATTTTATGTAAAAATAACAATATTGACTTCAAATTAACTTTGATGATATACAAATTATGTTTGGTATGCATAATATTTTGGTCATGTAAGATAAATTTATGATGTATGTTAAATGTAGGGTAGCAAATGAGCAGATTTGGACAAATTTAAATGAGTTGATAGTGTTGCTGGATGGTGGTGGCAATGGAAGGTGATGGGTGGTGACGGTGACAGCAGGCGGTGGCAGTGATAATAGACAATGGTTGGTGGGGTAGGCAGTGGTGGGTGACGACGACGATGGTGGTGGGGGGTGATGACAGTGGCAGGGTGGTGATGTTGTTGGGGGCGTCAGGTTTTAGTGGCGGGTGGCTATAGAGCATATTTTAAAATTTTAAAATTTTTCGTTAACTTCCGTTACAGTGATTTAAGCACAAAAAGTATCAAATTTTTAGATTTTGCTTATGAGCTTTTTAAGCTAAAAAAGCTATAAAAAAAAAAAAAAGAGCATGCTTTTTTTAAATTAAAAAAGCACTCAACCAAATACTTCATTATTTTTTTAAGCAAAAAATTGAATAAGCTCCAAAAAATAATCCAAACGGCTCCTAAGAGAGAGATATTTCTTAAATCTTTGTGTATATCTAACCTCACGGCTATGACTATGAGTGGAATGACGGAGGCCTTTGAGCGATTAACCTCACGGTGGCAGCTTCTAACCCCTGCGCCATTGGGCCTCTCACACATGCTTAAGCCTGGCTAGCCTGGTCAGTGTGTCTAGGGGGGTGGTGCATTTGACTCGGAATTAATTTCATAGAGGTGAATTTAATGCGGCTCTGCGTTGAGAAGGTTTCTCGTCATCCAAACAAAAAGGTATATGCATCTATATATACTCGTATTAGACTAAAATAACTTGAATTCTGTTTCATCCCAAATATTTTTTCTTGAAAAACAACGTTAAACAATATAAATTTAAATACATAAATGCATTAAAATATAAAAATATTTTATTTTATATATTTCGGATCGGGTTAGGCTTTAAACACAATTTTCAAACCCATTAAATTAATTAGGTCTAAAAAAATTTCAAGCCCTATAAATAATGGACAAGTTTGGGCGGCTATTGAACTCATGACCACCCATAATTTAGCTTAATTCGTACCGAACTCACCCCGTTATCATTTCTAATTTAATATTTTCAGCTTATGGGTGTATACATAGTGTTCCTCATAAATCGTTTATTGTTTGAATTGCGGGTTTACGTTTGTCTAATTTCTTATTAGGCGGACCTGAAAATCCAAGTTCAGGCTCAGGCCCAGTGCCACTTGGGCCACCATAGTTTTTACTTTTTATTATTATGGAGTGCAATTTCTGCCCGCCCAATGTTCACACGTAATTGCAATAGTTTGCAACACTCATTTTTTAAAAGAAGGGTGGCTAAGTCTGTTTTGATGAAACTTTATAGCGTGTTAGAAACTTGAAGAAAAGAGAAAGAAGGAAAAATATTTTCTTTTTTCCTGTTTGATTTGTAAAGAAAATAAAAGTAATGTAGTTGGAAAGAAGGGAGAGAAGGAGAGATAGAAAGAGTTATTATTTCTTCACTCATTTCTTACTTTTTTCTCCTTTTTTGTTTTTGGTTTCCTTACCTTCTCTTTCTCTCCTAAATTGTATCAAACAAGGAAATGAGAAAAAAAAAAACAAATTGCAAAGGTAATGGTTTTTTTTTTGTTTATTTACAAAAAAAACAGTGTTTGTTTAAATTTTTTATTTTTAGTTTTTTTATAAAATTCAAAAAAATAAAATAAAAAATATTAAAATAAATATATTTTCTGTTTTTAAAATATTACTTTAATACTATTGATACAATATTAACTTGTAAATATTTACCACTAAATTATAAAAAATACATAATAAAAAATAAAAATTAAAAACTGATAGCGTTAACCAACGGTGTCTCAAGTTTCAAACAGGCTTTTATGGGAGGTAAGTGAAATTTAGCCAAATTGACATACACTACTCGCTCGGTTGGGAAAAGAGAAAATGTACAAGCTGTATAAATCAAAGCAGAGACAGCTTCATGTAAGTGTTGGCGTTGGCAACAACGCCTCCGTGATCACCACTCCTGTCTACACCTCACGGCCAAAGACAGAGTCACAGAAGCCATTTCACAAGCACCTTTCAGCTCTCAACGCTCGCCCCATCACGTTCTCTCTCTCTCTCTCTCTCTCTCTCTCTCGTGCGCATGAAACCATCCCACTTGCAGAATCTCTAGATCCTTCGGTTAGATTCTGAGAAACAGCCATACAGTCTTAAATTCCAGGAATTCGGCAATTCTAGGAACGAACACAAGTAGGACTAGAGGTGGATAGAGTGAGAATATTAAAGGTTTGCTGACTGAGGCTTGTTTAGCTTAACATCGTCTTCATACCTGTTTAACGGTGATAGGAAAATGTTACTTTCGTAAATTAATTTCCGGGTATTTTTCCGAGTTTGGATTACTAAGAAGCATATTGAAATTGCTGAAATTCCTTTTATGAACAAATGCTGTTTTTTAATATGTTCTTTTGGCTTTTGGGTAACATATTAGTTTGAATTCATTGTCCGGGTGTTTGTTTGTTTCTTGAATTTGTTTCCCAGTTGAAATATGCGTTGTTTTTTTTTTTTTTTAAATGTTGTTATCATCATTTATTTCATAAAAAAGAAATTATGAATTTCTGGTTGTGTTGGGTTTGGTTAATTCCAAAAAAAAAAAAATTACTGAATTTTTTTTTATGGATCATTGTGGTTTGTACATATGTTTTTTCTGGGTAATTATTACTCTTGAATTTATTTTTTGCGTGTTTGTTTGTGTGATAAATTTGTTTCTTGGTTAAAATACTTATTGCTATTTTTTCAATTTTTTGTCATCATCCAATCCATGCATGTGATTTATCAGTAATAGAGTTTGTGTGATTAAATTTTGGGTTGTTGTCAAGGATCAAAATTTTGGTTCGATAGTTCGATTCGATTCGGTTGGCTTAGAAACGGAAATGTTTCGGAAACATTTCAGAAGTACAAATACTACTATAGTATTATACATGCTTTTATATTTTTTTCTAAATTAGAATTGTACAATATTTATGAAAAGTTCTAAATTCATGTTGTTACAAGGTCTATAACATTGTGTTTTGGTGCATATATTTCTATGTTTCAGTGTGTTTTAATGAAAACAATAGAGTTTCATTCTTCCACTAGCGTTTTATTTCGGTCTTTTAGGAAACGAAAATGTTTCGGCCATTTTGTTGGAGACAAATGGAAATTTTGTTCCTTGGTTGTTGTCTAATTTTCACTGTGTTGTTTCCATAATTTTCTTTTATTCGCAGTTTTTTGCCCCCCTTTTTTTTCATAAGGTTATGCCTTTGAGGTTTAACTTGGCCAAATTAATGTCTTTGAGGTTTCAACTGGGCGAAAGAGAGTGGGAATTTCATATGATTCATTACAAAGTGTCAGTGGGATAAGTACATGCTAACACATAAACACCAAAAAAAAAAAAGAAAGAAAAATTACTTTCTTTTTAATCGTGGCCAAAATTTAGATTTACATGTGTCTTCATCATCAGTCTAAGGTTTTAAGAATTAGAGGGTACTAACATGTACTGTTGCTGAAGGATGGCTACTTAGTGAATAGTTGTACCATTTTACATCATCCTTCTTCCAATTTAGTAATCTCATGATCATTAATAGAACTTAAAACCGTGCACTGAATGCCACATTTCACGCTATTACTTAAGTAGTTAAGTGAACAATGACAGCAAATGCATTTAATTAAGTGATATGATGATTATCGAGCTACTTGGTTAGTCAAAAGATTGCTTTTGGTTTTTTCCACCAACGTGTGATGCCAAGTCATGGAATGCCGGTGAGCCAAAGATTCAGTTAGGTACTTGAGACCGGGAATTAGTGGGTACAAAACAGTGAAACTACATGGCCTACCTGATGGGGAGCCATGATGTCAAATGGTTTGGAGGGGTGATGATGCATGCAAGAATGAAATTTTCATGGATCCAAAAGGCACTTCTGTCGCTTGCATTTGGATTCAAGCCGCCTCATAGTCAATTGCATTTGTCCCCTTTGCTTTTGAGACCTCGCCACATTTATTTCTTGTTGATTTTAACTTATCTATTAACTCAGATGAGACAAGTACCCGGATGAGACAAAAATTCTGGTGACCCAGTAAGGTCAGGCTGCAACTCCATTTACAACATGATTTGCCAAGCTTGATCTTCAACCAAACCCCCCTGCACACATAGAGTTCAATTTGATGCACGTAGCAGCCCTCCTGTCATTCAGTTTAAAGAAATATTCAAGAATGCCCACATGGTATGAAAAGTGTTACAATTAGTTCATTCTGAAGGGGAAGTTTATTTTGTAATCAATTATGAGATTGAGGCAGATAATGATCTATGTTCAAAATGGAGGCTTCTTTTCTAATCAATTACAAGTGGATGCAAAATGTTCTATGCTCAAATTGCACAAGTTTCTTATTAGTTGTAGAAATGTGTAGTTATTTCCATTTATTACTTATATCTCTGCCCAGAGGTCATTACCAGACTTGGGTTCAAGTTGCCTCTTGAACTTCAAGATCTCCAAATGAGGGCAACCGTGGGAAAAACAATTGATCAAACATGCCTACTACACTGACTTTGCCAGTCACATCCAGGGGCACATCTAGTGTACAAGTAGTTAGAAAGTTTACCAATTAAGGCTTACCATTCTACTCTAACATTGTTTAGGTACATTTGGACATGGCTCGTGATTCAATTTCTATTCTAACATTTTTGATTTCTATATCTTGGAATTGTGTTTTCATTTTCCTTAGCCACCAAACCACAAAAGAAACTTTTGTTTGTTGAAAAAGTACCAAGTGCATTTTCCCCAAAAGCTTTTGCCACTTGCCTGCAAGAAATTTTAGAGTCCATTTCAGATTGAAGTGGTGATGAATTTTATTGGTAACAGTCCTAATGGATATGGTGGTGATGTTAGTTTTTGAAACAGTGATGACCATATTTCTGCCACTAGGTTCTAATTTGATTCCTGTTTTTGCTAACCACATTTTAACATCGGAATCTTCTACAATTCTATTTTTTGCAGCATAGAGGAATATTATATACCCAGATTTTAAATGGCTCAGGATACTCTGTCCAATACTGATTCACCAAGGCGGCGGTCTGGCCTATTAAGGGATCAAGTCCAGTTGGTTAAAAGAAAGGACTCTGATCGATATGAGATTGTCTCGATCCAAGATCCTCTTTCCTTTGAGAAGGGTTTCTTCATAGTAATCCGTGCATGCCAGTTGCTGGCTCAAAAGAATGAGGGGTTAATTTTAGTTGGAGTTGCAGGCCCCTCTGGGGCCGGGAAGACTGTGTTTACAGAGAAGTTGCTCAACTTTATGCCTAGCATTGCTGTCATAACGATGGACAACTACAATGATTCAAGCCGTATTATTGACGGCAACTTTGATGGTAAAATCATCTTCTGCTTTTAAGTTTATATTGGAAGATCTTCTGGCTGATTAGAAAAGATTTGTTAGCATACACGTCCTTTAAATTGTTTCTTCTTAAACTTTTTATATTAAAGATACTAATCCTTCTTACTGTTTACCTTGCATACAAATCTTAATAACTTACATGGCCTTCCAACATATCATCCTTCTGAAAATTGATTAAATCTTAAAGGGCAATCCCAAGGCAACAACTATTACTACTCCCTTTAGGAGTTGAAAGTTGCTTTATTAGGTACCTAGTAAGTTCAGGCAATTGTCATGAAATATATAAAATTACAAAAATGTTTGACGAATAGCAAGATATTATGTGTCCTACTCCTTATAAGTAATTTGGATTTGAGATATTGTTTAGGTTTATTTATGCAAGATCGGTTATACAAATGGCTAAATGTTATTACATAAGGGCGTATTCTATCCAGTCTTGTGTTACCATAATACTTTACTACCCTAGCGAATTACGTTTTTGGAACGCCGTTCCGAAACATGGTATTCTAGCATTCCAAAACGGTGAATTTAGCAATCTAAAGTGATCCCAAGCTTTTTTTCTATTTATATCTTTAAAGGTCCCCAATCCAAAGGAAAAAAATCAATTATAATAAACAAAAATATAGGAAGAATAGAATTTTTACATAGCAATATGGAAAAAAAAAGGGCCGTAATACATCTAGTATGTGTTTTCAGATGATTAATTTGAAAAAACATAAATTATGTTTTATTAAATGTCTGATTATTAAAGAAAATTCTTCTAGAAGTAGCTTAAATTTAATAGTACACTTTATTGAAATCTACCCCTAGCTTATCATATTTTAGAACATGTGGCATACCATGTTCCCATTTCCGTTTCACGTCCCGGAACGATCTGGGTTCCAGGTAACATAGATCCAGTCATACCTTATGACTGAATTATTTTCAGTTCCACGCTTTTTCTGGGAACCAAACTTCATTTTATTTTGTAGGAAACAAGTGGTTAGTTCATCAGAATGACAGTACAAATCAGAAAAGTACTTGATTTGACTAGGCTTTGTTGTCAAAAAGTCTGCTTTATATTGAATAGTGCCTTGTGGTTTTGCAGTTAAGCAGTGAATTATTGAGTAGTAAGTGGATAATCTTAGGTAGTCCATAACAGATAGGATTCTGATCAGATAAGGGATCAACTAATATGATCTGTCAATCAGTCATTTTTAATCTGACTCTGAGTTTATATTTTTTTATCCAGAACCAATCTGATACAGGAAAATTGTCACAAGAAAAACTTTGAGCGGAGTTAAATAAAAATGGAGTGAAGTTCTCCATGACTTCATAATACAAGGCTACAAGCAAACTGATTATTTCTTAGATGAGTGGAAGCACTATGCACATGTTTGTAGTAATTGGACAAACGCAATAACTAGCTCATTTCATGTGTTTAAGCACAATTCACCGGTCAGAACATGAACTGTGGCTGACAATTGACGGTGTGACGTGGGAGGATAAGGTCAAAAAGTTGGGGGCTTATACAGATGACTACAAACATGGATGATATGGATTTGGACCTGCTGGTCTATTGACAGCTTTTATGTCTTCAGCTGCTTAGGTTTGTGCTCGAAGAAGGGACTTAGTGGAGCCTGGGAGCAGTAACGGTGATGGGGACTGAACTCTTAAAAGTATGTGCTTCAAAAAGGAGGAAAAAGAGGAACATTCACGTGGGGTCCCTAATTGGTGTGTCATTATTGGAAAATATTCTCTGTTGCGTTTGGACCAGCCCAAGCAGGGGTATTTTGGTATTTTTGAAATCTTCAGTTATGAGTAATTTTGTTGTTTTCTGGGTCCAAGTTATTTAGGTGTTTTTAGGAAATTTATTGAATACTTTCTTATTTGGGTATATGTTTGACTCTAAGTTGGTTTGATAATTCTTTTCCTTGTAGAAATTCAGGCAATCCTTAGACTAGGAGGAGAAGCTAAGAAACACACATGGACATGACAACATGTCCATGTCTAGTTTTAAAAAATGTAGGACACGATGCAGTGGGGACACGACAAAAATATATGTTTTATATATCTTTATGTCATGTATTGGAATATTTTAATGTAAAATTGCAAGATAACGCTAGTTAAAAAAAATTAAAAATCATGTATTCCATAGTTTAAACATCAAATTGGATATAAGTTCACATTGTTTTTATTTTACTATTGGATCCTAAGTTATTTTATTTTAACATGTGTATTTAATGTGTGTTTAAGAGATGGTCATGGGTGTCCCTCAAGTGTCCAAAGCGTGTCTGGTTTATTTTTTTAGTAGGTCGTATGTTTGACATGTGTTGGACTGTCAGGGAGTATCCAATGTGTGTCGATATTCGAGACAGACACGACACTTATTAAAAGTGTTTGTGCTTCTATATAATCTATATTGTAGAGACATTGGACAACTTCATTAATGACATGTTATCTATAAAAAGAAATTGTTCTCTTTCAACGGTGAGATTCCTTTGATTTCTCTAGGTGAGATTTCTTGAAAAACTTATTTTCCTACAAAGTTTTTGCACCTTTAATTTTTAAACCCTCAATATTGATTATTTTAATCATCTCGACAACACACAAACATTGCAAAATTGAAGCGCAACCCCTTTTGCTTTCTTGAACAATCAACCCTAGCAACATAAAACTAAAAACCTGTATTATTACTGTTCCTCGGGTACTATTTATAGCTCCAGGACAGCCCCCAAAGCCTTGGTTTCATTGCCCAATTACAACCACAAAACCCTACCCTTTTGTTTTCCGTATAGAAATGCTAAATACCTGATTTAGTTATCAATCTTCGAAGTTTGAGCCACAAGACAAAAGATATTTAGCCCTAATAAAGCCTTTCCCATGTTGCCCTAAATCAATTTTGGGCTCCCTGCTTGTAGGCGAGTGTTTTGGTGCTGGTCCTACATCAGACAGTCCTGGAGATAGGAAAAAATCCATGATGGAAATAAAAGAAAATCTGACAAACTGCTTGGAATACCGAAGGCAAACTATATTTACATAATAATCTAGCAGCCTGGTGGATGGAGTGGAAATGCTGAATTAGTGTAATTTTTTCAGACGAGAATGAGCAAGGTTGGATGTCAAATAGAGTTACTGGAGCATTTGAACAGATTAGATAGACTAGCAATCTCAGCAAAAATTTTATGACAAATTGTGTCCCCAAAGTTC